>JAJTJO010000767.1:0-20962 GCA_024550625.1 Dendroctonus valens
GCGCCATCATCAGGATCAAAAGCATCAGGATTGTTCTCTTTTTATGCGTCCGTCTGTGAATAACGTCTGTTTAAAATTGAACGGAACTGAGAATTGAATTTTTACTTCTTGCATAAGGTGCTAGTAGTCTCCACAACGTGATTAAAGTCGAAAAAGTCCAAAAACAAGTTGTGGGCTTCAGATAGGGGCCTCTGGTTGGGAGATGATTGCCATTTCAATCTAATAAGGGAGTACAAGATTGCCACCACCAGAAGACTGGCATTGATTATGAACATGATTGAATAGGATTGATTCACTTTTCTGGAAAAAAACATATACACTTGGCAACATCCTTATATAACTAGGTGAAGAGCCAATTCCGGTCTTTTGTTACCTAAAAATGTAAGCTCCTAAGGCAATTCCAGTTGGCATCGTGGCCAAATAGCAGACTTCCATTAAAGTAACTCTCATCGTCCTCGCTTCCAAGCTACAAACATCCACCAAGTAAGTAAAAGCTGATGCAAATATAGCCACATCAGCCCCTAAAAAGACGCAGTTCTGGCTTATTATAACAAACTATGTTTGTTTATTTAATTTATAAATTATTTACCGGTAAAAGCCATCGGTAAAGTAGCTGTATAAATGATATACTCTACTGGCCAATTGGTTTGCAAAGAATTCACAACGACCATAACGGAATAATACAGCTTTCCAATTAATCCCATTAAAAGTGGTACCTTTCTTCCTCGTCTGTCGGACCAAGCGCCCATGAAGAACGCTAAAATTATTTGACCAGCATGTCCAGCTATGTCGTTCCAAAGATGAAAATTGGAAACGGTTATCTAAACAGAAATAAAAATCTTACAGGAAAATCTAATAAAGCAAATTACAATGGCGATAAATAAAAATTTATCTATTTGCTTGAGGATGAGTACAAAGTAGGATTAAGATAAGAGAACATGAAACAGGCAATGTTATTATGCAAATTAAAACACATAAAAAATAGGCGTTGCGACATTTCCAGTGACCTTCTTTTGGTATTAATTGAGGTTTGGGAATTATGCGCCTTAACTGTGTATGAATCAGTTAATGTATGAATTACATTCGACAATAAATAAAAAGCGCTTAACAATCTCAGCCTGGAAAATATTTTTTTAAGTCTCCAATATATTCTACAATATACAACACATACCTGGACTTCTTTAGTAATATTTTCATATTCCTTATTGTTGATGTTGCGACATATGGTATCATTGTAGCCATGATTTACTGAACAGGCCTTGTAGACGAAGAACGCCTGTTCTATAACAGTGGTAAGCATAAAGGCCATCATGTAGAAGACCAGGGTGGGTTCTACAGTGATATGCCGTAAAAACCTTAGCAGGTAAAACCAGGCGGTTTTCCTTTGAGATTCCGGAGGAGGCGGGTTTTGCAGTGGTTCGTCCATCTGCGAGCAAAAAACAAGAATCGAAAATTAAAACTTGAAAAATTGGGACTGAGATTATATTTATAGCGCTTTGTTACATACAGGAACATTTTTCACCCCACCAAACATGTTTAGGACTTGAGAAGCAACGAGGCGACTTCAGTTCACTAACAACAACAAACATACAGGATTTTAGGGTATCTATAAGTACCTACTTAAATTAGAATTTGTGATGTTGCTAAATTTGCGGCATTTGTTTCATTTCAAAAAACAATTCATTTCGGCATAAGAATAGAAATGGCTACATTGTATACAGAAGATTTATCTCGAACTAAGTACCCGATCTGATACTGCACATACAAAACGTTATGTCTAGTAAAATCTGGCGATATGGATCAACCCGGAACATTTCTATTTGGAATGTTTAGCCGCCCATGAAGATGCTGTGGCAGATGCAAGCAAAACGTGTGGTCCATGACTTTTAAATTTAAAATTTAGTTAATACCGGATATTAAAGTCGGTTCTAAATGCAAAATTCGCTAAGATCTTGCTGGAAAAGAATCTGAGAAAAAGTAGACCCAGAAACGTGAAATTGGCAAAGTTGTGTCGAGGCAACAATTTTCATTGAAAATCTGATTACTGAATATTAAGGTTTCAGAGATAGATCAATTAAAGCACCAACTATTTTCAATATTTTGCTCATATACTGATTGAATTTTGCCCTTTTCTTGGCATATTTTTCATTTACTTATTAGATCCTCCATAGAGAACATCACGCAGAATTTTAATGAATGCAAAAAAGAAGACACTCTCAGGAACAAAATTACTCTACATCGGGGGATAAAAAGGCAAAAATATTCTCAGAAATGCATAGAAAGTCTTCAGACCGTAAACGTTTCTACAGAAGCCTTAAAAGTAGTCATTTTGACAATGGTGAAGAATGAAACTTTAAACGGTAAATCGACGCTAAAACGCTAAAAACGTGCGATTTTATATGCTTTCTTTTTTCGATTCGAAATACCAAACGTTTTTCATTAAATATCATCAAAGAAGGTTTGTACTTATTCCCTGTAAAATCTTTCGGTTCTGAACTACTAATTTGCGTTTATATGGAAATTGTTCTCATTTTTCAAGAATTTCAAATGTTTCTCGCAAAATCCCTTGAGAAAAAAACCTCAAATTTTTACATGAGCTATTTTAACGTGTATGATCAATGGGTCCTTTATCTACCACTGGACAAACGACTTTTTTGCCTTGCAGTTGAAAAAATTCCCAAACAAACGTGAAAATTTCAAAAACCAATCCATTTTTTAAGTAACCACCTTAACAAGCCCAGCTAGCACCGAACCTGATAATCACGTCGAAAAGACCAATTTGACGTAACTATGACGTGATAATCATGTGAAAAAACCAATTTGATGTGTCTATAACATGATAATCTCGTGACTTGACGTCATGTGATGGTTGAGATACTATTCTTTATTTAGGTTTGATGATGAATAGAAATATTTACAATTATTTACTACGTGAAATTGCGATGTTTTTTCCGTGAATTTTTGAGACTTTTGTAAAGTTGCAACGAATCTTTGGTAAATAAGGCAAATTCGCGTTTGGACGAGCACCTATTAACGCACGTATTTTGCGCGTGGACGAGTAATCAATAAATAATTAATCAATACATGTCAAATCTCGGCAAGTGAAAACCAGTTGATCTAGTTTCTTAATTCGATTGATTAAAAGTAAACAAAGAAACAAAAACTTGCGCAAGATACCTTGACTGGTCCCTACACGTCTTGGAAAACCGACCAAACTACTTCCAAAAATATTTTGACCGCACTGCGAGACGTCCAGATAATTACTTCGAAAGTATTTACAGATCCTCATTCGCAAACAGAAATTATCAGTAACGAGATCGAATTTCTAACATGTTAATTTATCTTTGGAATGTTCGACACAAGCAATAACAAACAAGACAGGGTCCATCACCATAACAATGTAACAGTGAGGTTATGTCACACCGGTTCAGGCACGTGATTGGATTCGGCGCCGTTCCCCAAAACTGTAACCGAACTTGGATTTTTGGCGCTCATTTCACTGGAATCGAAATTTACATATCAAATGCTCATATGTAATAGCGGGAAAATCTTATATACCTTTCTAGCGGCGTTAATCGATTGGATTAACTACTAAAGATAAGCAAAAGGAAAGCCCAATAATGCGGCTGTGCTAATTACATAAGCTCAATGCAGGCTCATTATTACATGTAAGCAATTAAAGTGCTTATGTTTGATTTGTATTTTCAACAGCAAATTGCAACAGTTAATGTAAATGAAATTATTGTTAAATTATGTGCTGTTTTGATAAGTAACTTGAGGTTTCTGACTATTACACAGGTTTCATTTTTGCCAGTTTTTGAAATATCGCCCTGTATAAAAGCGCAGTTCACGATTTAGACCCAAAGAGTTAAAAAATTAAAATTCAATTTCATTTTCAAAACAGCCTAAAGTGATTGCTATAGTAGGCGCATACTGTTCGCTAGTAAACGTCAGAAAGTTCACAATTGAAAAATCGGATTCTTCGCAAATACCACACTCCCGGTCACAAAAATACAACAACAAAACGATAAAGGAAAATTCGTACTTTACAAAAATGAGTAATTTTAGCCCAAAATGGACAAATCCAGGTATTTTTCGAAATTTTAACAAGACAAGCCAACTGCGCACAGTCTGTTATATTTACCACTAAACAACATTGTGCGATCGCCTTTGAGAAACTTTTTTACCATGTTTAAATTTGAAGTACCATATAAAACTCCTCACAAAAGCATTATTAGCGTTAAAATATTTGAAATCTTCAAAGTCTAGCAGTTCATAATTTAGTACTTTGTGCATTTTCTGCCTTTAACTAATAAAAAAAATTGAGAAAAATCCGTACTTACAATTCAGCCCCCTATTTCGGTATATAAAGCCAAATAATCCATTACCAAAGTCGCAAAGTCCGAAAAATACCAGAAGATGTCCGGGACATTCCATATAGGAACTTTAATCTTCAAAAAATGTGGAGCGATTGCCATAGTAGGCTCAGGCTGTCATCAGTAAACGTCAGAATGCATCCAATTAAAAAAAATGATTTTCTTCGTAACAACCGCACTCCCGGTAGTGAAATACCACAAAACAGTAAAGGGAAACTCCCACTTCACGAAAATCGCTACTTTCCGCACAAAAAGCGAAATTTCTCAGATTTTCGACTTTCTGCATTCCCAATCGCGTACAATCTGCCCTATTCACCATTAAACAAAAGACTAATTTGACTGACAGGAATACCAGCATAGACAAATTAAAGGCACATTAGCGCAAATAGTATTTAAAATTATTTACCAACAACATCTATACTTTATCAAATGTATGCTTGAATAACATGGTCGGAATTAATATATACAATGCGTTCGAATATTTCGGTTTTGGTGCCAACCCTTAACACGCTTGCCAACTAGGAAGTTCAATAATCTTTAGGTCTCAGAGTGAAGTGACAAATGTCTGTCATTCACCATCAACAGTGATTAGCAAGTTTGAAAGTGGTCATTTGAAAAAACCCGTTCCTGCTGTGTAGGTAAGTAAAGCAAAACCTGCAGTAATTCGAACCTGTTTTAATCAAAAAAGTCACATTTCTAGGTCCTAATAAAGCAGCTAGCCAGAGCGCAAGTCCTCTTTCCTTCAGTAGACCCAGTTTAAATCTGCATATCAGAGCAAATTGGCAAGAGTTTCAATTAAAAATTTTAAAATATACCTATGATGGCTGCCTCTGCTGCACCGAATGCCCTAAACCGTAAGGAGGATGTACGTATAAAACATTTCTCGGATTTTCAAATAGGGGGGAGCCCCTTTTTAATCGGGCGAAGCCCCGTTTGGGAAAATTTTTTAACACGTGTAAAAGTATAACACACGGTCACAAGTGGTTGAATTACAACTTTGCCATTAATGTCTTTTTGCCTAACTAATCTACCTGCATACATCATAGTGGGCCCCTGTTATTTGACATTTAAAAATATACAGTGTCCCAAAAATGAGACAATAATTTTGCTGTTTGAGTTCGCCAGGGACCGACCAACTTGTACAAATTAATGCTCATATCAATTAACAGGACATTAGGACACTGTTTTGCAAACTAGCTGTTGCACAACGACAAAATATTGGCAACTTTATTAGTACAATTCTTTTGAGGGGCGAAACAGGATTTACTAAAAACTTTTTGCTTTTGAAAAGCGATTTAACGGTTCAAAAATGTATTAAAATAGCAGGCTTTTTAGCAAACGAGAGTAGGTACCTTTTTCTCAGTGTAAGCTTCAAGCAATCCAAAAATATTCTTGTACTATTATGGTACAGGGTGTTAAAAATATGCACTTCAAAATATTCCTGGGTTTCAGTCAAGTTTATTGTTTATTATTTAAAATGTTACAAATACGTTTAGGTGTCTTTCTCCACCATCATCAGTTTGTGCGTATAGTTGTTTCTACCTTCACATTTGACTGGCCACTTCAGGTATTGAAGTGACCAGTCAAATGTGAAGGTAGGTAGAAACAACTATACGCACAAACTGATGATGGTGGAGAAAGACACCGAAACGTATTTGTAACATTTTAAATAAAACAATAAAATTGACTGAAACCCAGGAATATTTTGAAGTGAATTAAAGTACAGTCAGGAAAATATACGTAACGATGTTAAAAATATGAGCACTAATACGTACAAGCTGGTCGGGCCCTGGGGAATTCAAACCGCAAAATGGGTTTCAAATACACTGTTTTAAGGGGCAATAACTAGCATCTATCATAATAAAAACCGATTTTCAAGGGCCTATAGACGTTTTTCATAGGAACTTATCATGTTATTTTGACACCCTGTATATATATCCGAAAGCATGCCCACATTTCCCGAGACACTAGTTCAAGTAGAAAATGTGTCTAGGTTTAAGAAATGTATAGCTTCTCGATTGGAATGTACAGCTATATTAAGTTCAAACTGCGATTTCGGACAATGCTCGAAATATCTCTTTTTAGGCCATTTAATGTGGACTGGAACCGATACCATCGAAATCTCGGTAGTATGGTTAGTACGCGTTCTGGGCATTTTAACGTTAAAATTTTCGGTTTCCTCAAGAGGTAAACTGTTTCATGAGTTGACATTAATTCCTACTATTTTCAACAATGATTAATAACTAAATAATTTCTCTGCTGTCTGACCGTGGAGCACAATTAGAAAAAAATTAAATTAACTTTTTAAAATTTAGTTAATGGAGGACGACAAAGAGTTGCGAAGCGAGCTGAAGCTTTTGGTGGAGACAATTACAGTAAGTGCACAGTAGAAAAATTTGCACGTTTTTCACTTATTTACTGTGATTCGCTGTTTTCAGGGAACTGATACCAAGCTAATCCCACCCGCTTTAAAAATGTTAAAATACCTGATCCGCACATCTACAACTTCAATGACTTCCGTTCCGAAGCCCTTGAAGTATCTGAGCCCATACTACGCTCAATTAAAAGAAACTTATATGCACATGCCTAAAGGGTATCCTAAATTGGTACTAGCTGATGTGATCTCGGTACTCGCCATGGGTACTAGTGAAGGAGAGGATGCAAGAAATCATCTGGATTGTCTCAAGTACTGCTTAATGGGTAAGTCAACCGTTTTCTTCCACCTATAATCAACAATTGGGGGAAAATGTGCTTGCTTCAGGTACAATGAAGAATATTAGCGATTGGGGACACGAATATTGCTCAATTGGAAGCAGAAATTGTTCAGCAATGGGGACTTGCTCATTGTGACTTAAGTGAAAAAATGATGATTCCTCTCATTAACGAGATCATTGATTTCAACTGTCAACACAATGCGGAAATTCAGGCATGTGATTTGCTAATGGAAATCGACCAATTGGCTCTGCTTCCGAAGTTTATATCTCCTACTACATATCAGAGGTAAAAAATTATTTCCTTCGAGCAAATTGACCTAATTTTTTACATGTATGCTTCTAACTGCAAGCCATTAGAAATTTTTGCAAAAAAATATAGCTTTCAAGACGCTCTTTCGAAAGTATCCTGATATTTTCAACCCCTTTGGAGTTATTCTTTAATCAAAGAATTATGAAATTTTGGATATGCAAGTTAAGAACTTGAGTTGGTTTCTAAGGCAGGAAAGATATTTTTCGATACACCTAATAGTCTTCTGTCGATATATTTAACAACATTTAACTGAAATTAACGATTCTAGGATGTGTTTCTATTTGCTTTCCTGTGCAAAATACGTGGACGATACCGAAAGAGAAAAACTTATGAGGTTGGTCTGTGGGCAATATTTAAAATTTCAAGAATACTCCAAAGCACTTGTAGTTGCCATACTGCTACCCAATGAGGATCTTGCACAAGACGTCTTTTCAGAATGCACGGACAAGTTAGTATAAAGCTAATTTTCCACCCATTTGGGTACAAAACCATTATTTTCCAGTGTGGTTCGTTATCAACTGGCGTTCATTTGCGCGAGGCATTTATTTCCGTTGGATATTGATGAAGATCTCAACAACTATCGGCTACTCACTACAGTCCTCAGCAACGGCTGGCTGAATGACCTTTTCTTGGCGCTAGGCAAAGAGGTAACGACCCGCCAAAATACATAAAAAATAGTGAACGTTTTAACGGCTTCTTATGCTTAACTTAGCTGGATGTGATGGAAGCCAAACTTCCTGAAGATGTCTACAAAATCTGGCTTGAACCAGTACCTCGAAGGCTCACGGCACTTTTAGGCGAAAACCTCGACAGTGCCCGACAAAATCTGGCGTCATCCTTTGTGAACGGATTCGTAAATGCAGGATTTGGAGATGATAAACTGTTATCGAGCGAAACAGGCTATAGTTGGATTCATCGAAACAAAGGTATGAAAAACTGGTGACATCGAAGAGCACACGATTATTTATTTGGTTTTTAGACCATCGAAAGATTAGTGCTACCGCATCGTATGGTCTGATCTATTTATGGGATGTGGATAGCGGCTTAACCCCTTTAGACAAATACCTTTACACTAATGATAGCTTTATCATGTCGGGCGCTCTTTTAGCTGTAGGAATAGTGAACTGTAGGGTGAGGCATGAATGTGATCCAGCTCTAGCGCTTCTATGCTCGTACTCAAGTAGTTCTGACGATATTCTCCGTGTTGGCGCTATGTTGGGATTAGGAATAGCCTATGCAGGTATAGCTTTTAACTATGTAAGTACGAACAAAAAAATATAGAGCACTTCATACGTTAGGATGTCACAGAGATGATGTGATCAACGTGATCTTGCCAATCTTGAGAACATCGAAATCGCTTCCCTTATTGGCAATTAGCAGCCTTGCCTGCGGCATGATCACTTTAGGCAAAACAGGGACCGAGGCCCCATCCGTTATATTAAAAACGATGATTCGATGTAAATCAGTAAACTCAGAGGTCACGACATCCGCCTACATGCTCCTCATGGCACTGGGACTGGCTTTGTGTTATTTCGGCGCCAGGGATGATATTGATGTTCCATTGAAGGCCATGGAGGTAAGCTTTGAACTTCTTGAAAAGCTTGTCATTTTCAAGACGAAATTGAATATAGAGTTTGCCTGACCCGTCAAAAACGCCTGTCAAACCATGCTATGTATGTGCTCATACGCGGGTACAGGGAACGTTTTGATAATCCAAGGACTCCTAACGATCCTCGGCGAAAAAGTTGAAATTTCAGAAAATGGCAAGCGCATTGAAACATTGCTGAAGCCGAAGGAGGGGGCGAAGAAAGCGAAGAAACCACCGGAGTGGGGAAGGACGAATCAAGCAATAGCAGTGTTAGGCGTGGCTTCTGTATCGTTTGGGGAGGACATTGGTAACAGCAAAAACTGGAAAAAATCATCTATAAAATTAACTTGATGCTGGTAACAGGGATGGACATGGTTCAGAGAGTCTTTGGTCATATAGGCCGATATGGAGAGCCACCTATTAGAAGAGCCGTTCCTCTGGCTATAGCGCTTTCATCCGTTTCCAATCCTCAGCTGCCAGTTTTAGATGTTCTTACAAAGTACTCGCACGATTCTGACGATGATGTGGCGTGCAATGCAATTTTCGGACTAGGTTTTAGTAGTTAAATAGTTACTAATTCGATTTTTTAATACATGCCAACTTCAGGACTTATTGGAGCTGGCACTAACAATGCTCGGTTAGCAGCTGGTTTACGGCAATTAGCAGTTTACCATGCGAGGCACCCATCGCAACTATTCATGGTGAGAATAGCCCAAGGACTAGTGCATATGGGAAAAGGCACCGTCACCCTAAATCCCTTGCATGCAGATAGAATGCTGCTGGATCCTGTTGGAATGGCAGGTAATGTATATGTAATATGCAGGGGGGGGTAGAAGATTATGGCTATCTGGTGTGTAATTAAAATGTTTTTTATGTGATATTGTCATCAAGTGGCCATCTAATGAATAAATTATTTCGTTACACAGGGTTCACAAAAAATTGTGGCGTATCAAATAGGATAATTTTGATATAAGATTTACTGGGTCCGCGGTAAATAGTTTTCCAGAGACACAATATCGCATAAAACGATCATTTCAAAATTCCACTCCATTTAGCCGAATCCTCTTTTAGGTCTTTTGATAACAGCAGTCAGTTTGCTAGAGCCGCATGAATTGATACTCAGTAAATCGCATTATTTGCTTTATTGTCTTTCGATGTCCATTCAGCCAAGATGGCTTTTGACTATAGATGAGGACTTTGAGTTGATTTCTACGACTGTTAGAGTGGGACAAGCTGTAGACGTTATTGGGAAAGCAGGTTATTAAAGTTGTAGGGTCGTTGAAGTTACAGTTTAATGAGGCAAAGATTTTCCAGGCACCCCAAAAACTATAGCAGGTTTTCATACGTATACAACACCAGTATTGCTTGGGACGACTGAGAGAGCTGAACTAGTCACTGATCAATTCGCACAAGTTTCCCCAGCTCTGGACGGAATTTGCATTTTGAAAAAAAAACCCGAATCGTAAAAATCATTTATTTTACGCCGTAATTGGCAAACCATTTTTTGTTTTTGTTTTGTTAACATAGTAACCATGTTTGTTAACATAGTAACTATATAGTTTCTGAATGTTCCTGTTTCAATCAAAATTAAAGTAATTTCCTAATCACTCTCACTATCACTATGTGATTCATCGCACATTGCATCAAAGTCGCAACTTTCAATACTTTCACTGTAGAATTCATAAATTTTTTCATAGTCACACAGGTCTGACTCTGGACAGCACGGAAGCCTAACGATGTTTTCCTGGTGCATGGCCAGTACTTTTTTCACCCCATCGCACCTAAACCAAAACGCCAATTTAATATCTTAGCTTTTAACCAATCGATTTGACACCTACTCATAAAGAATAAAAGCCAAATTTGTGCCAAAAGAGTCAATGAGACCGGTCTTCCATTTCCTATTCGTCATGTTTTCAAACTCTGAGGCAGAGGCAGTTAAATGGTTTTGGTCCCGATACAAGCCCATATGAGCAAGCATTTTTAGCAGGGTTCCAGAATGTGTAAAGTAAATAGACACTTTGGGGTATGCTGCTTCTCTGCAATAATCATTTTTCAAAAAAAAATCAAGGCCTTCAAAAACCTTACGTATTAAAGTAATTGATGAGATCTCCGAATGCCGGACATGCTTGTTGGTAAGTCAACTGATAACCATATCCATCCTGCCAGTAATGTTTTAAATCATCTATATATTCTAGAGCCTGAAATAGCCGGCCAGAATGATTGGTTGATAGTCACAGCAGGATTTCTGGTTAGTCAATTACCTTCAAGTTTTCTTCGGTAAATGGCGAACACCACGGGGATTTGGGTCGCTTATTCCAAGCAGTCTCAAAGCCGCAAGTTATGTACATTGTGTATATGTCAGCTGTTAGCGCACAATGGGTAAGTGCTCTTCAAATATGTTATTATCATTAAGTGTACTTACAGACATTTAATTTACTTGTGAGTCCCAGTCGTTCAGTAACCTCGCTAGCAACTTTAGCCATAGTAGGTGATTCTTGGAACTTTTTATGTTCCCCATTTTCGTGTACGGAAGCTTTAACCGTTTCCTTCCATTTCTTACACAGTTTGTAAAACTAAAAATGCCTTTAATATGGACGCAAAGCATTTCAAGCGCATGTAGGACCTACTCTCAAAATTGGGTCGTCTTTGATCGGGTCTGGAAACCAGACATCTTTGGCAGTTTTTTTGCCAAACAATCCGGCCGCAAAATAAAAAGCACTTTTCTTGGTTCGTTGCGAAAAAGTGTACTTGAACTAAACAAATTACGGTCATTTAGTTGAGGGATATGAACTAGATGTAGGCTTATTTATACCTTATACGTTGTGTTACTATAAACATTTTCGAATACTTCCGGAAAGCGACTTTGCATTCTTTCAGCCATAAGCAGCATTTCCTCTTCACCTTCGTGGGTTAATTTTTTTTCATCCTCTAGTTTTACGTCCCATTTCCATTTTTTGAACAAATCGAGATCACGGTTTTTGATAAAGTCTAGAAAATGTGAAATGTGCAAAAACCCTGTTTAACTGTAGTTGCGCTCACCATTGGGCACTTTTTTACTGTTCAAAATTTGATCTTTAATTAGAGGCAATCGGCTGTTGATTGGTGCCAAATTCGATTTGCTTGGGTTCCGCGTTCCATGTCTGACTAACATCCAGACTTTCTTTGGAATACATCCTAAAGGGAAAGACGGCTTAAGAATGCCAGAATGTGGCTTTCATCTCATTACTAATGTTGCAGTCACCGATTTTTAAAAAAGCTTATCAGATTCATGATTTTATAAAATAACTAAAGCAAGTCCCCATACATACAATACATATAGAATTACCTTCATAATTGATCTGATGTAAGCTGCTATTTGATACGAATCTGTAGGGAGTCCGCACGGCTAAATATTGCTCAAAGGGGTATTTTTTGGACACTGTTCAGTTACAAAAAACAAACAACACAACCCAATGGAAAAACACCACACTCGTACCCCCATATTCTAGCTTATTACAATAGTTTCATCCAATTAACTCAGCAATTGTTACTGCAAACTGTAATTTGTCCGATCTATTTTTAAGCCTTTAACTATGTAGTCAAAAAGGTTAGACTAGCCGCACTTTTCAAAAATTGACAATTAATTTTGACAGAACGTGAATCTTGTGAGGTTACGGGCGGTCATGTGTGACGTCAGGCACGGTGCCCCAGTTATTCATTAGATTTTAGCGCGAAGAAAGGTGTGACTGTTTTAAATTAATTTTTTTACGAAACCAACATATTTAGAACGTAAATAGAGCAAATGGAAAAGCACATATTACTGCTGAAATTTCTATAAATAATTACGATAGTTGCCAACGCCGGCCATATTGAATGCAACCCATTTTAATTATCTGTCAAACAGTATCCAAAACCTCTATGTTTTGTTTGTTTTTATTGTCTAATGTCGGCGTCTATTGCATTTTGCGTGTCTTTTACTGGAATAAATCGATTTAAGCAGTTTTTTCGCAACGAAATGCCGGGCACAGTGTTGGAGAATCTCAGCGGCAGGAAGCTGAGCGTTTTAGTGACTGTTTTGCTGCTCAGCCAACTCGCTTGCTTTCTAGTTGGGCTGATTTCGCCCAGCCCCGCAAGCTCCCAACCCATCCTCGCTACCGTTTGCGTGGATAAAAACCCATCAGCCGATTCTATGGACCGCTGGTTTAGCAGGAAATGCCCCCGTAGGATAGAACTCAGCAATGATGCAGCCACTGAACAACTGAAGTCCAATAATTTGGTGAGTGCAAGTTTCATTAGCAAATGGTACTGTGGGACGGAAATGTGTCCTTTTGTCGCTGGTCTTTTACTCAATAGAGAAGAAGGTGCCCCAGAATTTACTCTCCATATCAATTTCCACTAGTATTTTCTGTGACTGAGAAAATTATGTTTCACTTTTCGTTTTCTTCCAAAAGTCCGATTGTTTCAAAATGCAATAAAAGAAGTTCACTGACTCCAAAAATACCTGACTGCCAAAATAATAGTATGTAATAATATCGGGGGTTTGAAATAGATACTTTACAATGCGTGTTAATGCTTGCCATGGTATGTAATCTTGTTATATATATATCTAGGCAGCAGCTATTTTTGGTAGGTTTAGTGTACTTTCACATTTTTCGGTCAATATTGCTGTAAAAATACCCCTCGACCAAATTTGTTTTCAAAAATATCCACCTCTTGTGATATAACTATAGAATATTTTGTTGTCTGCAGGTGTTTGTTATGGAAATGCCCCAACACCTGAACGACTTTTCACGCTGGCACAAAACTTGGCCGGCGTTCTTCAGTTGGATGTGGTTTATACAGAAGGCGGAAAGTTGATAAATACCATGATTGAACTTACATTAGATGCAAGGCTGGCGTATAGCGACAAACTGGAAAATGGTGGCAAAACTCCCTGGACTTACTACAAGCATTCTGAGGCCAAAAGGTATGTTGTTGTTTGCTGATATTTTTGTTTTCCACTAAAGTGAATTTTTTGTATTCTGAAGATACATGGACTGCTATTTTAACGAGCACCACAATGTCAAGGATAAAGTGGGATATCCGTACAACTGTTCAATGGTGCCTCTGTTCGAACTAGGTTCCTTTACCACGATTATTATCTGCTTAATTTAAGAATTATTTACGATCAACGGCTGAACCTGAATACAAATTTGGGCAAAGTGGATGATATTTATCTGCACATCATTCACATGAATGGTGGCTTTACCAAAGTGTGGGTGAGCATGAAAACTGTGTTTTTCCCTCTAATAATGGAGTTATGATCTGGTTTTGGAATCGCGTTCATTTATTAGCTCGAACTCCAGCTTTGCTGGAATACATGTTGATTTATCTGGGCAGCGCGCTAGTTTTTCTCAATTTTCCTGTGGAATATTTCACTCTGTTCTTTGATATGCCTTATATGCTGTTGCTGACTGATATTAGGCAGGGCGTTTTCTATGCAATGCTTTTATCGTTTTGGCTGGTTTTCACTGGCGAGCACATGCTTATTCATGAGTCTCCTGATAGAAATAGTCTCAAAAAGTACTGGAAACATCTGAGTTCCATAGTAATTGGCTGTGTGTCTTTGCTGGTTTTCGATTTGTGCGAAAGAGGCATTCATTTAGTCAATCCATTCCATTCCATTTGGGTGACTCCGATCGGCACCAATTTAGCTCTGACTTTTGTTATTTGCGCCGGACTTTCTGTCGGAGTTTACTTCATATTTTTGTGCTACATGATTTGGAGGGTTTTCAAGAATATCAGCATTAAAAAATCAGTCCTACCCAGCATGACTCAAGCCAGACGTTTACATTACGAAGGAATCATGTACCGTTTCACTTTCCTGATGGGGGCGACTTTAGTTTGCGCTGGTATTACAGTGGTTTCGTTTATTTTCAACCAGTACACTCAAGGTGAGCACAAGTGGGACGATTCGATGGACATTGAATGGACGTCTGTAATACATACGGGGGTTTACGGGATGTGGAACGTCTACATTTGCGCCCTACTAATGTTGTATGCTCCCAGCCACAAACAGTGGCCGTCTGAGCCAATGAGTGAAGAAGTGGAATTCAGCCGATTGTCTAGCGACACCACAGCAACTCCCAATGAAATTTCATCCTTAACTTCATTTGTAGCCAAAGCCAACATTGAATAGGTATTGATCAGTTTAACTCCAGCTATGCATTTGCCATTTTTCTCATAATAATTGTGATATTTCAGTGTCTGTAGAAATTCCAAGTTGGATTAGAACCAGTTCATGTCGTTTCATAATGCAGGGTTTGAAAATAAATCCGATTTTGGAAGGTGAATTTTTTTTGTATTCACTTTTTATTTGGAATTTTTCCCACTTATGATTATCATTGACCGAATTGTATTATTTTAAGTCTATTTATTTTATGCTCGATTTAGTTCTTCTAGTGCTACTTGCGTGCCCAAAGCGCTATTATATACTTGTAGCCCGCCTGAAGTTCATTTTATAATCAATAAGTCATGGTTAAATCTATATCGGCGGAAAAAGTCGACCAAACTGTAGTATTATTAATATGTATTTCCAGTATTATTTTTTGTCTATTTATGTTTTACAAATATGGTATGTATGTTTGAACTTTTGTAACTCGCGTGTAAGCAATGACGACTTAGGAAATAGATGTCTTTACACTTAACTGTTGTGATTTATGGGTTTCCTACAAAAAACCATCATTCACCAGATTACGCTTTATTTCCATAAATGCGTTTTTTTTAAAGTAGATTGTAGGTTGCAGGTGCACAAAAAACAGGTGTGTAAATCTTCAATATATTCTTATATTCATTTAGAAAAAAGGCTGTAAAGTTTATACATACATCAATAGAAAATAGTTCTTATCAGCTAACGAAAACATGGCAAACGTTCATTAATATATTAGTTACTGTCTAATACAATATTTGATCTTACACGTTAAACATTTCTACATACAAACAAATTTAAAAAAAAGTACGGATACTTTAAACAACAATCTAATTAATCTAAGTACCTTATCCTGTACTTACGTAGTTCTCTATATCCTCATACTCATGCTAATGAAGAAATTTTACAATACAAAATGACAATTGAGAACGTGTAATGGTAAAAGTTCTTTGTTTAAGTACCACTAAAGCCGCTATTAATCATTTTTTCAATAGAAGAGTGAAGTAGATCACATGGCTTTGAGAACGGTATTAGCACTGTTAATAGGACAATTTTCTTCTTCATTTCAAGTCCATAAAATGGAAGACGTACGGCACACAGTAATATTACGTGAAATAATGGCTTTATAAAAGCCAATGTGAAAACTTATAGTCGAAATCATTTACCGCTAGAGAGCTATTTACATAAAATACAGTGTAAACAACAATATAATAATGCTTTTTATATCTTGATATGGCCAACAACTTAACACAATATAGTTTGCTTTATTAATCAATACTAAACTAATTTGGGCCACCTTAATAAAATGATTTTCGAACGATGAATTATTTTTAAAAATTGAAATAAACAAACAGATAATTTTACATGCCTCTTGCTGCAGGCTGGGCATTTTTCAAACTCCATGGATGCGTGAATGAACGTTATGGTTATATTTTTTTAGTTGGGAAACGACATTCAATCACATACAGTGAATTGAATGTGATTTCACGACTAAGCAAGTTCCCCCCAATCCATTAGAATCGTTCGTTTTTCGATCAGTCACTCACCTTTGTGAATGGATGATTTACACTTAAGTTTTACGTGCTATTCATACGTAGCTTTCACTTTCCGCATCTGTAACTAATAATAATCGGGCTGTAGCGTATGTAGGTGGTGGCGGCGGTGGCGGTCTGTAGATAGGCGGTATGTGAACCGGAGGTAGATGTCTTAACGGTGGAGGTCGTCTAGGCGGTATAGGTGGCGAGCATAAGCTGAAAAAAAAACAGTTTTTAGTTTAATTTTATTCAATATTTTCTCAAATTTGGCTTACCTTTCGTTTGAGGCACAAAACGCCTCATCCTCTTCATCCAAGAGGTGGAATTGTCCATTGATCTTATTCTGGCTGCCTGTCGCGCCCAATCAGAACGATGGAAAGTGGCCGTGTGGTAATTAAGGCCTGGGCTCTCTCGGTCGTCTTCCGACAGAGTCAAACCCGAATCGCGACTGAGGGATTTCTGATCTTTGCTCAATTCCACTGAGTCCACTGATAGACCTAAGGCTGGAACAAGATTTGTTAGTTTGGGTTAATATTTGTTAACTTGCAATCGATGTCCTTACAATGTAAGCTGTCAGACTCTTCAGCTCCACTGTCATTAGCAACTTCACCCAGCAATGAAACAACTTGCGATCCAAACAAGGCCTGACAATTGCTGATTAGCATCTCGATCAGCGTCGGAAGTGTTCTGAGCGGGACGTTTTGCGCCGATTCCCATAACATGCTCGGTCCCACGCAAACGCCTGAAATTTTAAAATAAATGGTAAAGTTACACCACTAAAACCCCAGTTTCCTGTCCTACCTAGATTAGCCGCAGACATCAGGTTGAATCTGGATTTCTGAGCGATATTGTTCAACACGCAGATAACGTAGCGAAGTAGCAGTGTGGTTTTCTCGCGGCAAATTACTGAGCAGGCGTCTCAGCAGATCCAATCTTCCGCTTGTAGCGGCGTTGAGCCATTCTTGGGCGTTACCAGCCAGCAACGGTTCGGGCAGGCTTCTCAGAAAGTCTTTGAGAAGCGCGCCAAGCAAGAGGGCAGGGGTTCGGGAGATTTCGTCACAAACTACAACGCCTGCAAAAAACAGAAAATTTTGAGAAGAGCACAGTAGAGAATTAAATTGAACATTGTTTCAGGGTTTGGATGATGATGATGAGCATTTTTTGTGAAATTTGCAGTGAGAACATGAGCTGCTTATAAGGTGCAAACTTATTTTTGACCGGTGGAGGAATGAATTATGATTAAACATCAAAATTCTTGCAATGAGTACGGGCATTATAATACAGGTATTTATGAAAGTGAATTGAAAAAATCTGCATTGGCTTGAGCTGATATTTTTGCAAATATCTCCGTATTAATGGGAATTATTTACTCCTGCATTATAGGAATGCATACAGGAATTAAGTTAATTTTCGCTTGCAATAAATAAACCCGTTCTATGATTTGTGGCTAGATTCCCAGGTTTGCCTCACGTTAATTCGCATTGATGAAACGACTTGCCTTGAGAATCGACTTTTTCCTTCAGTTCCCTCAGGGCCCTGGCGAGGCGCATCGCCTGAAGATTCCTTGCGTTTGAGGGCCCTGCTGAAACAACGTTTTCAAGCAGGTGGAAATAACGGGAGGTAGAGTGTTATTAGGGCAAAGCCTGGATAGAGCCACGCCAAACACTCGGCCCGTGCTTGACTCCTAAAGAGCTTGAGCGGTGTCCTACAAAAAGTAGCAATTTAAGGGTTTAGCTCGTGAGAGTGCGGCAAAGTTTACTTACTTTTTGACTCGCAACTTGTCCACTGTGGGTCTGAGCTCGAACACTATATCACAAGGTATCCGACTCTTATTGCAATGCGTCAAATCAAAGCCTTCCTCAGCGCATAGAGACTGTCTCAGCCTGGCCAGTTGAATCGAATGCGGTCATAGCCTAAATTACAGGTTTACCATGTATTTTTGTTCATGTATGAAGAAGTCTTCATCACCAAATGAGGGCAAATTTAATATGCTCGGAACGTACCGATTAAAGGGCAAGTCGCATTGTCCCGGTCTCTGGTGTAGAGTGTAAACGAGGTATCACAAGTCCTAGATTCGTCTAAAGCTAGTCTGGCCACATCTGTGGACGTTGTTTCCGGTCCCACTCCCAAAGTTTTTGAGCATTCAGCTCCGCTAGCTGGATCTCTGTAAACCACCTGCAATAATGCTGGTAAGTGGCGATGTTCAGAGCGTTTTTTTTTGGGAAAAGTTACTTTGATGTTGGTGATTGGAGGCTCTAGTCTGAGCTGAGCGGACAGCGCTTTCCTCAGCTCCCTCCACCAAGAGTCTCGCGCAGCCTGAGTGCAAAAGGTAACTAAATAAGTTCGGGCTGGCGACGGCCAACCAAGGAGGAAACCGGTTTCTGATTCCTCACATCGGGCCATCCACATTTCTGAGACTCGAATACTTTCCTGAAAATAAAAAGAAACATTCTTTAGGTGGTAAACGGGTTTTAAATGAAGTTTCAATTCAGAATCCACTTGAGTAAAATGATGTGACTCATTTTCTACGGGTGAGTCAGTTTATATCATCAGGACTTTTTTGCGTTTTGGATTTGAAGATCATGAATGGTTTTATTAAAGTGTGTTACCTTTAACTTGAAATTTCCCATCGATCTCGGTTTGGCGATCAATAATAGATCAGAAAACAGAAACAAATGCCTTGGTTTCACGTTCATCGACATCTGAGCAGGCGACATGGCACAGGGAGCCTCCATCAGAAACAGTCTGTTGCAAGGCGGACTGTTTTCCATCATCGTCAAGTCGCTGAGTGACTTTTCCGAAACAACTTGCTTTTCTGAAAAAAAAAGAACAAGATTAATTCCAATTATTGATATGAGAATGTCCAAAACGACATGGATTATCTTGGTGAAATATATGGAGGCTGAAAGAGCCCAGAATATTTTCGGTGCTTAACAACATTAAAATAATGTAGTTTTGATACAGGCTGCATTAGCAGCTCTATTTGAATTTGAAAGTCGTCAAAAGAATGCTCATCCTGCGGTCCTATCAATATCGATAAATGTCCAGAATGACCAAACCGCGATTGGTCACGTTAAAAGGCTCTTAATGTAGAAACAGTAAAAGGCAACAATGAATAAATCAGCTAATCGCTCCTATTAATCTCTAACTACTGACAAACGTTCGAAGAATGTCTTCACATGGTTTATGTAAATGCTCTTCAGCGCTAGCACAGAGCCGTATTTTGCGTCCGCTCCTTTTCGATTCGCCAGATCTGTGATCTATTCCACTTTATTTATGTTATAGATTATTACCACAATAGGTAGAAGGTTTTATCTATTTTTTTTTCATACTGCTTGAATGTCGGCTTGATTTCAACATATTTCTGGTTTAAAGACGCTATTTATTATAAAAAAAACTAGAAATTAGCTGTCGGTATTAATTTTTGATTTGAGGTGAAGTTTCCATAACCCGTCATATTCATTGTCATGTCAATTTAGTCGATTGTTTAATGGCGGATCGGAAAGACCGTCTGCGCTTTGCTCCGTCCGATTTATGTGAAATCCCCGGATTATTCAACTTTTACGCGAAAAATTGAACAATTTCTGAAAAAGTAACGTTTTCTTCAGCGGTTAGTGTTATTTTTTCGTTTGTGACCGTGATTTTAACAAAAAAATCGCGTTTTTTAAAACTGGGAACTTTCTGACGTTTGCTGTCAAGTGGGACCGAAACCCTTGGAATGCGCCTACTATAGCAATCACGACGGAATCTGTTTGACTTGTGTACATTTGGAGTTTTAATGGAATGTTGATGATTTTTCGGACTTTCTGGGACTGATGGACTATTTGGATACAGGAATGAGGCACTTAATGGTAAGTGGGAGTTTGTCATCTATCCCCCTTAATCGCACTAAAGTTGCCTTTAATCCCATTCTTTCTATTGAAATGTTTTTTACTTTTAAAAATGTATCTATAAGATGTTTTTAAGTTAAAACACTACTGTTCCTTACTTTCTTTTATATCTGGGCGTGTGAGTATTATTACTTTAACTTTTTTGATCGGTAACAACCGAGAAAAGTTTCGCGAGACAAATATAAATATTTGAGCACAAAAACGCGACGTTTGTCGGAATCTCGCGGGATGGATGAAATTTTCTCCTACATCCATTTCATTTTCCCACATTATTGTTCAAGTCTTTGAATATTCTTTTGCATACCGTGTGAATCGTTATGAACTTGATAAACTTCAAACACATTTTTGGGTCCAAAACATTCGAAAAACTGACTATGAAGGCC